>OZ023155.1:37527022-37549522 GCA_963678695.2 Diplodus puntazzo | reverse complement strand
AACATGGATTTCAGATTTCAGATTTTAAGGGATATTCCTGTGTAAATTTAATCCATGGTCTAACACACCATGACACCGACTAAGACCCCCCCTTGAGAGATCAAGTTTGCGGACCAATAGTTTATGTGGCAAAATGGCCATTTTCTCCCTTTAGCCAAAGGCCCTCCCATAATGTTACTGGTGCAGTAGAATAAACCTCGGAAGAAAAGCAGATCAGATTAAGTGCCACCAGGCTGTAGGCAGGAAGTCAATCGACTTGATTGCGGGGCGGTGCTGTGCAGACCTCTATGTAGGCGCGCACCTTCCTCCTCCTGTGTCTGCTTCCCTGTCATATGGAGCCTGGTTGGCAGCGTGGTTTGGCGTGGCGTTGTTTCCGAAGCTGTGTGTGTCGGATTGTGTCTTCTCACTGAGATCATAAGGTAAACTCTCTGCCATTCCTGCTACGTCTGCATATTTGCGGTGTTGTTGGCATTTTATCGGCATGCGTTTTCTTGCTTCGCAGCAGAGCTGGCCTGCCTGCTGGCTGGAGAGAGTGGGTTGGGAATGTGTGGCCCAGAGCCTGTGCGTAACGAACGACCTGGGCGTAGCGGCCCGCGTGCGCTCGCCGTTGCTGAGGTGGGCCTGCTCATTGTCTGTCTGCCATATTTTATGCTGTCTGTCTGCAAATTAAATAACTTGGTGGCTCTGATTGCGCCGACAGCTGCTGCGCTTCATCCCCTGTGTTTCTTACTCCCATGACGGGGCTGCTGCATGAGAAGCCTTCCGGTATGTATTGGAATTTACCCTCCTCCCAGGACTTCAAGTGCAATTTCTTTTATGATTCAGTTGTGTTTGTGCACTTGTAGGCCAAGCTGTACACCACGGCAGACCCTGTGGTTTATCTCCAACCCTAAGCCGTCTGCTCGCCGGGAATCTCCGCTGTTCTGTCTGCACTGTTCTGTCTGCGCTGTTCTACCTGCATTGCCTGTCCATGCTGCTCTGCTGTGCTCCGTCCACTCGCTCTACTCTGAGCATAATTAAAGGAGCATTTAGTGTTTTTTTTTTTATTACATAGGACATGACCATTGGGTTGTTTGTATGGTATCATTTCATTTATTTTCCATTCTTTTGGTTGTAACCCCCAGTGTTTAATTTGTTTATTTTCCTTATTTCACTATTCATTTAGCCTATCGGTCGAGGTGTCTGTGTGACGCACCAGCTAACCCAGTTCTGACATCTTGGCCTTGTTTAGTGTGTTGGTGCACTCTGAAGCCAGTGTATTGGTTTGCTCCGTTCCCCCCTTCCATGACTTGATTTTATTAACGTTTGTTGTCTTTCATTCATCAAACAGGAGCTGTTGGGCCTGAGCGAGTGGCACTGATCCCTTTGGTGGCAGTCCCCTTCACTTCCTTTTTTCGGTGGCGTGCAGCGTGGTGTGATCCGATGGTGTGGGTTTTCATGTTTGGTGTGTCTCATTGGACCCCTTCCCCTCTTTCGGCTAGTCACTTTAGCTGGGAGGCCCACACAGGCCCCCTGTGTATTACTTTTCATTTTGAGTATACTTTTGAGTGAAGGTTATGGGGCCAAAATAATAACTGTGCAATATCGGGCCAAAAGGGTGACTGTGCAATAAAATTTATAAAATAACTTCCACCAGACCGTATATACTATGTTTTATAAGAATTGTGTTCATTAAAAAGAGAAATATTAAATAAATGTGTCTATTTCTAGAAGCATGTCTCTGCCAAGTGATTTTGAACCTGTGGCCTTTTTCTGTCTGTGTTATATCTAAGTGATTGTACCCACCTAAACTATTTCCTGGGGGTGAAACTCCCCTAGGTGGCGTTGTCGGACTTAAATGACTTTTAAGTTAACTTGATCAACTTAAAACATAAACCCTCCGCCGCTTTTCCACACATAGTTTTGACAACCTCAGAAATGGAGAGGCACCCATCTGCAGTCAAGGGCGCCGCCATATATCCAATCCACACCGGAAGTCCCAACCGGAAGTTGGTCGGTCACCAAAATAAAACCCGCAAAACTAAGCTAGTAACGCTGCTGACGCGTCCACAAGTAGTTCAAGATTCCTATATTGCTGAACTAAGTACTTGCGAGACTACTTGTATAACTAGTATGAAATACATTTATTGTGTACTTTTCGAGTAATCCTGTGTCAAAATCCTGAACAGAGAACAAAGTCTTTTCACCCAAATTTGATTAGAAATGTACTTGTAACAGAGTATTATTAGACTGTGGTATTGCTCCCCTTTTGTTAAGTAAAAGATCAAATTATTTGTATCAGAACCGGGGTTGTAACCACAGTAATCGGCATGCGCGTGTGCTCTTATTTTCTCAGTTCATCCGGTCATTGCGGAACTGACGATGCATTCAGGTGCGCCCTTAGACAATGGGAGATGGGAGCTGTCAAACCTGTGGGGACTGTGTCAAGCAGGCGCTACCTGCTGGACACCCAACACAAACATAATGTGATAAACATATAAGAAACATATTCTTATTTATAACTGATCAGAATATTACGCCACTGACCTCCTCATGCAATTCCCAGAAGATCATGATTAACTCAGAATCAGAATCAGAATTTGTTTGTTGGCCCTGCAAACCCTGATATCTGTGTGTCACAGCAGACTAAGGGCATTTCAGTTTAACAATTAAGATCAATAAGAGTAAAAAAAAACAAGCAAAAAACAAACAATATAATAAAAAGTAAGAAATAGATTCATATAGGCCCTTTCATTCATTTTATGGTAAAAGTACAGAACAGAAATTAATAACAGCTGAGGTGTCCAGATTACCTTAATTCACCTGATTACAATATCAAAGAAATGTAGCTTGATTACGTTCCATTAGTATTGGAATAATAACAAATATAGACCAGAGAAATGAAATATCAATAAAAAAAGACCTTTCTTAATCCTATTAACAATTGTTTATCTGTATTGGTCCTATTAATATTTGTTTTATTTTTATTTTGCCCTCTATTGATAAATGCTCTATTTCCTGCTATCCCAATTGAGCTAAACGCTGTCATATACTGTAGGTACTTGACTCTCTGGTAACTGAAGTGTAAACCATGCAAAATAAGTCCCGCCCACAGATTTTCTGACGAATCTTGGTAGTGCTCGCCAAAAGGGGCGGTCTTTATCATTTCCCGCCCGAAGTTAATGCATTTCCCTCCAAAAAATTAGATGCTTATAAAAATCTGTTACTGAGCGTCACTCTGGTCTTTGGGCTCTTCTCTGAGGACACGAACACGGTGAGTAAACTGTTCTGTACTAATCTGATTCATGTGTCCAGTTACCTGCTCAGTACAGGTGTGTTCATGTCTATGTGGGCAGCGTACAGATCAGTGATTATGTAAGGATCTCAGGTAATAAGCCCAGGTGATGATATATCAGCGAGCTCCACATACTACTTCAAGTATTGTCTAAGTCCATTGTTCGACGTATTTGTGGGTTAAAAGGGAGCCAGCCTCACTCATGTCGGTGAGATTTGTTTTTGCCTCATATGTTTCTGAAATAACTCTGAACACGAAACTGCAGACGTCTCATGTAACTGTTAAGTGTTGCGGTAAATTCGGCTGGAACATAATCCCTTAACAACATCCAATTAAATCCAAGATGGACATTATGTTTTGCTCGGTGCACCAAACTCCATTGTGATTTTGGCCGTTTTTTCTCTGCCGTGTTTATAACATGGATTATGCACAGTTAATTAAATGTAGGCCATTTTCTCAAATATGTTGGTAGTTTAGGTGAATTCGGCATGAAACTTTTTTGAAATGTATGTATTTAGAACGCAATGAAAGCTGGTTAGTGGTTATGTTATGGTAGCTTAGCTAGCTGACTTGCTGGAGATGCACTGCACGGTTTGGGAAACACGTTTGCAGCGGCTCAGCTGCCGTCGAAATGGCCGACAAGGGCGCCGCCATTTATCAATGCACACCGGAAGTCTCAACCGGAAGTTGGTTAATCACCAAAATAAAATCTGCCAGTTACCAAATCCATACCGGAAGTCTTAAGCGGAAGTTAGTTAATCACCTAAATAAAAGCTTTAAAAATGCGTACGTTTACATCATAGACTGTATGGTTTACACATAACATAATTCTATGCTTTTTGTGCATTTACATGTTTATGGTAACGGTATAATTGATTAATTGTCTCGCCACAACTTTACTCAGAAGTTGGTTAGAAGCCTTTAATAATCACTAAGTTTTAAGTTAACATTTCATAGATTTAGCTTCAATATCAACGTTATGAATTAAAATGTGAATATTATGTTTGTGTAGTGGTGGTAGGGGGCACACACACACAAACAAACAACAGGACTGAAGAATAACTAAGATTAGATAACGTGAATACTCAAATTAAAAAGAGAATTGATAAAATGGTCACAACAAATTTTATACTATCAAATTAGTACATGGTAAATGTTAATTTATGTTACTGTTGGTCACGGTTCATTTCTCCAGAACGAGAGCAGCCAGGAGCTGAAAGTGTGGGCAGAGGAACCGGCTGCTGAGGACGAGTTGGACAACGGTTTCCTGAACTGAATCCTGATTTCTTGTCACCAGGTTTTGTGGACTGACATGTTGTCTGGTTGGTGCTCGGCCCAGGACAGGAAGGCTCTGCAGCAGGTGATCCATCCATCCACAGAGCATCAGTGACAGAGGAGAGGTGAGATGTCTGCTCAGAGCTCAAAGAATACTGAAAAGACTAAAAGAACCAGAAGTAACGGCTGACTTCAGTCCTCAGGCTGTGAGTGTCCTGAACATCCTCAACAATCCTCAAACTGCTTTGGTTTCTGTCTGTCTGTGATGTAGTGTTACGACCCCTGAGGTCGTTTAAACATTTCTGTATGCGCGTCTTTCCTTGAAGAATCCTCTTTTACCTGACAGTGTGTGATTGGTTGCAGGTGTGTTTGTGACTGCAGGTTGTCCAGAGAGCTGACTGGTTGCTGCTTTGAAGCCAGGAGTTTAAGGGCCAGCTCCTCCCAGTCCCTGGGGGCTGTCCTCTCTTGTCCCAGACTGCCAGCATGGTTGATTGTGTACAGTAAGTGTGTTTTGAATAAAATCATTTAATAATGCTTCGCTGCTGGTGGTGCTTGGGGGACAGGAAGAGGGGAGTCTTATTTTCATGTTGGACTAAGGTTTCCCCTCGGCCCTGGTCGAAACCTCAGCACTTTCACACCCGGGTAAAGCATTATCTTTGTGGCCGTGGCTGTTTCTTGTGGCTGGTGTCTGATCCTCCACCACCCAAGTAATGGTGCCTACTGCTGCTGTTAGAGGAGGTCACGAGTCTGTGCAATGCTCTTTTCTCACATTAAAAATTCAATCAGGGTGTCAAAGTTTGCTATTCTTAATCGTAGAGGGCTTTTTATTCAGAAGCCAGTCAGGCAGCAGTATTTAATCATTCACACACACTAAAAAAAAAACACAGCAATCAAGAAAAACAGAATTTCTTTGTCTACTTGACGAGTAAAATCATTGACCTATCTTAAACCCAAATTTGGTGTGGGGTTTACTTTGACAACCAACAGCACAAATAAAGCTGGAGATGTGATTTTCAAAAGTAATCAAAACTACTCGGTGGCTAATGCTAGTGTGGTCACAGGTAAATGCTGGCGGCTGCCTGGAGTCCTCCCCCCCCCTCCTCTCGTGAATGTGTGAGTGTCTGCTACTAAAAAGGTATGTAGCCTATATGTTAACGTGTAACCTCATTATTTTAAAATACTTAGCCAATGCTAATGATGGTTTTTTTCTCAAATAGGTGTCACTGTAGCCACCTCCTTGGGCCGCTGCTGCTTTGTGCGTTGTGTTGATTACATGCATATCATTCATATTTGCTTCTGCTGCATGCCGTTAGGGTGTTGTCCTGTGGCCATCTGAGGTGTCGCCGCCACGTCGGCTTGTACAGGACCATTGGTCGGCCGCACGCTAGTGATGGGAACGGCAGTTCTTTTTACTGTACTGAATCTAAAGAATCCGTTCATTAAAATGATTCGTTCAAAAGATTTGTTCACCGAATCGTTCAGTGCTCTCCAACTCCCTGGACTGATAAACAGCCCAATGATCCGTCATTCAGTTCATGATTCAGCCCTGAGGTTCACGTTCACTTACTGAGGGACGGTGCGTTCACGGACTTTAGTACGCAATCATTCGCGGGAGACGCAGCGCTGCTTTGAGTGGTATACATGCACTAAAATTGTTACACGGTGAAAGTGTCCTCTGTGCACAGTAGAATCACTTAAGATGATGCTACACGGATGTTAGCAACACAGCGCTAATTTTAGCAGTACAGTTACTGAAGGTGAATCAAGTCCTCTGCCCTGAGTGAGTGAGTGAGTAACACAGCGCCACTCAGCACAGTAGGTGAATGAGATTCACGTCCTCAGCGACGCGAATCATGAGTGAATCAGTCGTTTGCGAACGACCTGCTGAGGACGTGAATCACGTGTGCAGTTCATGAAGTGATACTGCCACGTCTGATTGTGTACTATAATCCGTGAATGCACTGTCCCTCAGTAAGTGAACGTGAACCTCAGGGCTGAATCATGAAGTGAATGACGGATCGTTTGGCTGTTTATCAGTCCAGGGAGTTGGAGAGCACTGAACGATTCGGTGAACAAATCTTTTGAACGAATCATTTTAATGAACGGATTCTAGAGATTCAGTACAGTAAAAAGAACTGTCGTTCCCATCACTAATGTGCTGTTCACCGAGAGCTCCGCCGCGGTCGTATCCGTTTCAGAGGCTTTGCTATTAGGTTGAGTATATCGCCCAATCAGATGCTGCATCACAGACTGACTAACCATCCAGCGCTGATCTCAAACGCAATCATTGTGTAAAGCTGGTTGCCAGTCGCAGTTGTAAGATCAAACTGAAACAAAACTGAAACCTAGTATAAGACTGAACTGTGTATATAACTCCAGAGGGCTTTTATTTTGAAAGAAAGAGATACAGGAAGTGGTTAATGCAGGAACTTCACCAGTCACGGACTTTCCTCGTCGTGTTTACTGTCGCAGCTCAACAGCAGGCACCGGAGTTCAGGTAGGAACAATGCTTCTAAGTTGTTGAGAGTTGTCTCAACAATGTTTTACAAACTGCTGTTACAGTTAATTTGGCTCCGTTTGCATGGGAAATTGTTCTTAAACAACACTTAATAGGCATGTGAAAAAGTCCTCATTTTTACCCTGATTGTGGTGTGTTATACAGGTTTGGTGCTTTACAAATGTCCTCATTTGTCATGCAAACAAGAGCAGCACTTCTGGACCTTCTGGAATGTGGTGTTCTGAAGGATTTTACAGTTGCTCAGTGAATGAAGTAACTTAATTACCCACTTGTAATGCCTAAATTAATTACTAAATGAAGCTGACATTGTGTACTGTGCATTTTTTGATAGTGTTTGAAGTTGTTAAACATCTGCACTTTACACAAGGCTATATTGTAAAAAGCACAAGGACATTTTAATTTAAAATAGAATTAATTAAGTGTTGGCTATGTCAATCAATACTTATAGGTACACAAAGGGAGGAAAGACTGACCCTGATAATGAACATATTGAACTGGATGACAGCAGCGGCGGCAGAAACCTCCCAGTTCAACCTACTTTTGCTGTACCTAAAGGCTCCTAAGGTAGAATACTAATTAACTAAAAATGATACTAACCCACCATATGGCAATATGTGAATTGCGCTTTTATATTGCTTGCCTGCTGGAATGTTGTTGTCTCTTAGAACATTTTGGGTGACAACAAGTAAAGCTTGACCACCTCAGTATTATTTCAAAGTTGTCAATGTTTAAAGATCCCCTCCAGACATGTTATGAGATTGAATAAAATACTCTTGTAAAAATACTTTTATAAATGTATCTGACAGGGTTGAAGAGCAATTCACTTTGACACACTCAAAAGGATTTTGTAAGGCCACACTACTCACAGGATGTCTGTAATCGGGTTCAATCCGTGTGAGCTCATAAACTCAACCAGTGCAGTGGACTGTCCTTCACATGGTAAACATATTTTCTGGACTGCAATAACTATATAAAATGTATCTTACTTTTCAAAATGTAAACATTTGAATGCAATAGGAACAGGCTATGGATATAAACAACTGGTACATGCTTGTTTGCTCATGGTCATTTACTGGCAGGCATGGTTAAGTACTAGTGGTTCTGTATTTCTGTTCAGTTAAGATATCTAAAGTGCTAACTTTACCTTCAATATATTGTTCATGTGCAACCCCAATTCCAGTCCAGTTGGGACGCTGTGTATAATGTAAATAAAAACAGGATGCAATGATTTGCCAATCTCAAAAACCAATGGTGGCGCTCTGCTCCCAGTGTTCCCCTACCGTTATATTCTTTCTCTTGAGCAGAGCCATCAGCACTTTGCTTTTCTTTTCCAACCAATGAACTTTCTTCATAGAGAAGATACTGCAGCACTTTCTGTGTTAATAGATTGCTGGAATTTGTCCCTGAGGAATGTCTTCTGTCAGTTCCAAACTCGAGCATGACTTTGTATCCGAGCTGCCCTGAACAGAGTTCTCCATACTGCATGAAAAGTGGGATATTTGGCAGTAAACAGCATCGAAACTGCTGTGGAAGTTCACGTTGACAACTCAGCTTTAGACCCCTGGCCAGGAGTCAACACTCTGAGGTGAAACCAGCTTATCTCTATCATCAGAGCAGTGGACGATGCACTCCATTTGTGGTTGCCGTGGTGGTGGGCTGTTACTTAGCCTACTTGTTCACTGGTGGCCATGTCCAGCCAGCTTTCACTTACAACATAGAATCAGAAATCATCATTACTTTGATGCAAAATATGAAATCCTCTGTCAGTTCTTTTGTTCCATGTGGACGACAACAGAAAGTTCCACTAACATCAAACTAATATTAACTAAATTAATCAATCATTGTAACATGTACATGAACAATATATTGAGGGTAAATTAGCACTTTAGATATCTTTACTGAACAGAACCACTAGTGCTTACCTCACCTGCCAGTAAATGACCATGAACAAATAAGCATGTATCAGTTGTTTATATCCTTAGCCTTCTCCTATGGCGTTCAAATGTTTACATTCTAAAAAGAAAGATATATTTTATGTAGTTATTGCAGTCCAAAAATTTCTATATGTTTACCATGAAGGACAGTCCACTGCACTGGTTAAGGCAAAAAGCATGTGCTCACACAGGTTGAACTTGATTAGCCCTGTCAAATACAATTACAAAATACTGCAAAGTAATGTAAATACATGTACATGTAAACACATTCAAAATCAAGTAACAGAAGTACCATGCAGAATAATGTATGTGCAGATTTTTGACCCTTGAAGACTGTTTACATACATACACAAGTACATACACAAGCTCAAACATACAGTTGTGGGAACAAGAGGAAAAACACAATTTTGATTTTTGAATTTCAGCATTGATCATGAGGATTAACTTCCACAGGCTAATTTTGAAACTTTTTATATTTCCAGACATTTCTCAAACAAGAGCTGCTGGCCCTGCACAACAGATCCTGAAGACCTTCCCTCGTACTCAGCATGGTCAGCGTATTCAGCTTTTACATTCTCACCGTGAAATTGAGAACAATAGCGATATCCTTGACTCTTATTAAGAGTATAGAATGTTGTTATTGTTCTCAATTGCATTGTGAGAATTTGAGTGGTGCTTATTCTGCTTAAGACTGATTACTATACAGAACACTGAGATGTTTACTGTACAGAGCTGAGCACTAACTATTGAATGAGAGTATATAATATTGTTGTTCACTGTGAGAATTTATGGTGCTGCTTATTAGGGTCGCGAAATTCCTTGAATATTTAAAGTTGGAAACCTTCCATGTGAATCAATGGGAATATATGGGAATTTATAGGAATTAACAGAATTAATGGGAAATTTGCAAAATTGCTGGTTAGCCTAGTTGTAGTTAAAAATATATTTTGCTTACATCTTAGTTAAAACAAAGAGATTTAATACAAATTCAGTTGAATTACTACCCTGCTTTGTGCATTCCTCAATCACACGCACAGCTAATTTCTAGAATCCTGCACTCTACAGCAGGACTAGTGAAGCCACATTACTGCATGCAGGTTTAACAAGCAAATAAAAGTAAATCAGATATGCTAATGTAAGCTAGCTAACATCATTTCATTGACAATTTAAGAGCCTAGCTATCATGGTGCTAGCTAGCTCAACTGTGATGTGTTTCCTCTGCCTTCAGCTGGCCTTTTTTCATACAAGAATGTAGGTTATAGTTTGATTTAGCATGCTGATTGAGGAGTGTTCATCTATTTAACTAGCCTTTCTATTCATCCAGCATATTTTTTTTCATACATATCTTTATTGGATTATCTAGACAGCATGTATGTTCAATCAGTAAGGATACAATAAAAAACAAACAGGAGGGGTGAACAGTAGCCAAACCGAACAAAAACAAAAAGTAAAAGGGGACATTTAGAGGAGGGCTCCACAATGCTTGGGTAAAAAAAACAAAAATTAACTATAACAGTTTGTATATGTTGTGCCTGGAGTTTGACCACCATATCATCGCACCAAAGACAATTACTGGCGTCTTTCAGAATCCTGACTGGGAAAAAAAAAGGAAAAAAGTTACATTAGTTTATCTTAATTGGAACCATCTTTCTTAATCATCTAAGGAGGGAATGGAATTGATTAAGGAAAGAATGGAATTCCAAGTTTTATAACATTTGTCGGAGCACCCCCTAATACTGTATGGAAGCGAATCTGTTCCATAATTCAAATTAAAATGCATTAACAGAAATGCTTTTTCATTTTCAGAATATAGCTGCATTATGTGACTAAAAAATAAAATGAGTAATAAATTATCTAAATTGCTTTTTCATTTTCTTCTTCAAGACTGCTCATTTTGTTACACAATTAAAATGATAAAGAAAATTACATTTAAGATTTAATTTTCAAAATATGCCCCAGCAAATAGTTGCCAAAATTCAATTTGAAATGTCAAATTTGAAAATTAAAATGCATTAGCAGAAATGCTTTTTCATTTTAAGGTCATCGCTGCATTATGTGACTCATAAATAAAATGAGCAATAAATCATCCAGATTGCATTTTCATTTTCCTCTTCAAGACTGCTCATTTTGTGCCAGGGCTGAAAAGTAAACTGCTTTTTCGTTTTAAAGCCCGCCCCCCGCAAAAAGTGTTCCAAAATTCAATTTGGATTCGCAATCCCAAGCGGCGCAGGACAGTGACGTCAGCGGCCTCTGTTCTTCTTCAGCCCCAGTCTGACCGACCGTGCTACGCATCTAACACGTTAGGGGGCGGCAGTGTGCATGTTCGACGCTGGAGCAAGAAGAGAGACCGTGTGAAGGCTGTGTTGTTGTTAGCATAGACTGTGGTACATGTTGTCAGAAACAGCGGGGAAATCACCACCATGTCCAGTTCTGTACTGCGGTCAGGACAGCCATGGTTCGCGTTTGCTTGGTCAAATCAGCCGCACATTTTTTTTCCAGTGCGCAAATGCTCTAACATTTACGGTGATCGTAACGAAGCCGCTCTGAAGAGCTGCTGGTAGTGAGTGATGGGTCCGCTGCAGTCTCACAGTCAGAACCGTGAAACACACACGGTACTGTACAGTCAGTACTCCCGGTAATAAACTGAAGGTATCAGCTGGACTGTACGTCGACGTCGCCCCCATATTGGATGTGGCAGCTCAGCCCCGTGAACTGATACAAGCCAATGGAGTGAACTTTATCAAGCTAACAAAGTGCTATAATGTCTGTCATTTACACATTCACACACGTACGGATACATTCAGGAAACAGAGAGGAACCAAAAACAACGTGTGTAACGTTCTCTGATTATTATAAACGTTAACTACTCCTCTTATGTTCAGTATACAGGTCGGCACAAAATCACAGGATGTGTTTTATAATGTTTTTATGAGTGTTTACAGCTGCTAATGTATTAACGTTGTTACTGTGATGATACATGACAGTTAAATATTTAATCTGTGGCTATAATAACCGGATCCTGACATGTAAATGTGATTATTAGTAAGATTATCAAAAATCACTGTATTTATAAAAACGACGTTGGTGCTTTTTATTCCCACAGACGTCACGTTTACATGTCAGGATCAGGTTATTATAGACACAGAACTGTCATGTATCATCAGTAACAGCGTTAATACATTAGCAGCTGTAAAACACTCATAAAAACATTATAAAACACATCCTGTGATTTTGTGCCGACCTGTATACTGAACATAAGAGGAGTAGTTAACGTTTATAATAATCAGAGAACGTTACACACGTTGTTTTTGGTTCCTCTCTGTTTCCTGAATGTATCCGTACGTGTGTGAATGTGTAAATGACAGACATTATAGCACTTTGTTAGCTTGATAAAGTTCACTCCATTGGCTTGTATCAGTTCACGGGGCTGAGCTGCCACATCCAATATGGGGGCGACGTCGACGTACAGTCCAGCTGATACCTTCAGTTTATTACCGGGAGTACTGACTGTACAGTGCCGTGTGTGTTTCACGGTTCTGACTGTGAGACTGCAGCGGACCCATCACTCACTACCAGCAGCTCTTCAGAGCGGCTTCGTTTCGATCACCGTAAATGTTAGAGCATTTGCGCACTGGAAAAAAAAATGTGCGGCTGATTTGACCAAGCAAACGCGAACCATGGCTGTCCTGACCGCAGTACAGAACTGGACATGGTGGTGATTTCCCCGCTGTTTCTGACAACATGTACCACAGTCTATGCTAACAACAACACAGCCTTCACACGGTCTCTCTTCTTGCTCCAGCGTCGAACATGCACACTGCCGCCCCCTAACGTGTTAGATGCGTAGCACGGTCAGTCAGACGGGGGCTGAAGAAGAACAGAGGCCGCTGACGTCACTGTCCTGCGCCGCTTGGGATTGCGAATCCAAATTCAATTTTGGAACACTTTTTGCGGGGGGCGGGCTTTAAAACGAAAAAGCAGTTTACTTTTCAGCCCTGGCACAAAATGAGCAGTCTTGAAGAGGAAAATGAAAATGCAATCTGGATGATTAATTGCTCATTTTATTTGAGTCACATAATGCAGCGATGACCTGAAAATGAAAAAGCATTTATGCTAATGCATTTTAATTTTCAAATTTGACATTTCAAATTGAATTTTGGCAACTATTTGCTGGGGCATATTTTGAAAATTAAATCTTAAATGTAATTTTCTTTATCATTTTAATTGTGTAACAAAATGAGCAGTCTTGAAGAAGAAAATGAAAAAGCAATTTAGATAATTAGTTACTCATTTTATTTTTGAGTCACATAATGCAGCTATATTTTGAAAATGAAAAAGCATTTCTGTTAATGCATTTTAATTTGAATTATGGAACAGACTCGCTTCCATAATACTGTACTTGATTTTTTTCTAAGTGTACAAATGACATTAGATCCTTTAGCCAAGAGTTAGGGGAGGGAGGATTCTTATCCTTCCGAGCGTCTGCGGGCTACCAGAGATGCGAAAGTGATGGAGTTGCTTTGCCTGTTGGTGAAGTGTGTGAATTCTTCAGGCACATCAAAGATGGAGGTTAAAGGAAGACAGAGAGCTGTTCAATCGCAACGTTGAACAGCAATGGTGATAGCGAAGTCTTTTGAATAACACACCATTTAGTTTTAGTCATATTTTAGTCATCTGAAATCTTTTAGCCTTAGTCTAGTTTTAGTCGACTGAATATCACAAGAGTTTTAGTTCTAGTCTAGTCGTAGTCTTAGTGGTGTAAAAATCTCTCTCTCTCTCGCTCTCTCTCTCTCAAATTAAATTTCAAAGGGGCTTTATTGGCATGAAGGTTTTAACAACAATATTGCCAAAGTATCTTATCCAAACTTTCAGACATTAACAATAATTTAACATACACATATACACAACATCAAGATTATTTTACAACAATTTAGATTTACATTAATTATATATACAGTCTCTCTCTCTCTCTCTCTCTCTCTCTCTCTCTCTCTCTCTATTTTTGCTCCAGGTGCTTTAAAGGCGGCCTTGGTGTCATATGTAAAGTGTGCCCAGATGTTGATTCATGCTGTCGCCCTCGGACCGGGTGCACTGCGAAACGATGGCGTTAGCTTGTTGCTGACGAGCGAGCCAAAGCTGTGCAACTAAATATCATGTGAGCAGCCTAACTCTTGAAAAAGTCCTCGAAACTGTGCGAAGTTCTGCGAACTCCTCTTTGCTCTCCTTCTGTGTAAATACTGCTGCCTTTGTTTGGCTGTTGTGTCTGCATTTGCCGCAGCTTTTTAAATGGCTCTGCTGCTTCCGCATAGGTCAACCTACCCTAAAGAGACTCGCTCTGATTGGATCTCTTCTCCATTCGTCCCTACCTAACATTTTCGTCTCGTTTTTATTTGTTGACTAAAGTGTCAGTTATATTTTGCCACAGTCTTCGTCATTATATCTGACTTTTGATTTAGTTTTCATTTAGTTTTCGTCCGTGAAAAAGGTTTGTTAACTCAAGCTGCTTTGGATTGAGTTTGTTGAGGTGTTGTATAGCAATTTAATCCACAAGATAACATTTTGACCAAAACCGAACCTATTTATAACTGAAAATAAATAATTTCACTCCACTCTATCAAAAAGCCTTTTCTGCATCCATAGTAATTACCATTTCAGGGTCTTGTGATTCTGATTTGGACAGTATTATGTTGAGCAGACGGCATATATTTGTGGATAGCTGTCTGCCCCTTATAAAACCAGTCTGGTCTTTTGAGATGATGTTTAGTAGGCAGGGGTCGAGGCGGCCGGCGAGGGTCTAAGCCAACAGCTTAATGTCACTGTTGAGCAGACTGACAGGTCGCCAGCTCCTGCAATCTTCAAGGTCTTTATTTTTCTTTGGGATGAGTGATATTGAAGCTTGAGTTAAGGACAGAGGAAGGGTGCAGAGTTAAAAGGAATCATTAAACATATCCAATAACGGGGGAGTGAGTTAACATTTCTGGTAAAATTTGGATGGGAAGCCATCTGGGCCTGGCGCCTTGCCGTTTTGCATTAATTTAAGGCTGGCTTTCACCTCTTCCAAGCTGAGAGGAGTATCTAGAGTATTTTTGAAATTACTATCAACAGAAGGGAAGATTAAGTTATCTAGGTTATCTATTTGTTCATTGAGGTAGTGTCATTTATACAAATCAGAATATGAAGCAAAAATATTATTTTATCTCGGTTGGGTCTGTAACTAAAGTTTGGGGGTTCTTACGAATTTTTGCGATGAATTGGGAAGAGGATTGATGGTTTAGTTGCCTTCCTAGTAACCAGCTAGCCTTGTTTCCACATTCATAATAAGTGCCCTTGTTACGCCTTAAAAGAAACTCCGCTTTGTTTGTGGAAATGAGGTTAAATTCAGTCTGTAATTTAAGTCTCTCCAACTAACGAGTGGGATTGGTTAAAGTGGAGTGTTGTCTGTCAATTTGAAGAATTGCTTCCATCAGTTCAAGTTGTCTTTGTTTTTCACCCTGTCGTATCCTGGCTCTATATGAGATAATCTCTCCACAATTACTGCTTTGAAGGTTTCCCACAGGAGAGAAGGTGATGTAGAGTGGATGATAATAGCCCAGTGTTTAATCTCCAGGTTAAGTGGCTTTTGGTTTTTGGGACTAGTTCCAAATCTAATAAGAGGGGGGCATGGTCTGAAATAACTATCTATGAGTATTCACATTGTTTCACTAAAGGTAATAAAATCTTATCAAGAAAAAAGTAGTCAATTCGAGAGTATGTTGATGAACCTGGGAATAAAATGAAAACTCTTGTGCTGTTGGGTGGAAAAAATGCCACACGTCCACACCGCCAATTTGATCTGTGAATAGACACATTTAGCTGCTTTGGATTGAGTTAGTTTTCTTGAACATGATCTGTCAAGTGTGGGATTGAAAGATAAGTTAAGATCCCCTCTAAAGATGAGGTGATGTGTATCTAGGCATGGAATGGATGAGAATAGGGCAGTCATAAAATTAGGGCAGTCCCAGTTGGGGGCATAAACACAAACCATAATAACAGGAGTTTGGAACAGCACACCAACGACAATAATATAACGACCATTGGGATCAGATATGACCTGTTCTGATGAGAACTGTACTCGCTTGTGCAGTAAAATAGCTGTGCCTCTTGAGCGCCTATTGAAGTTGGAGCAGAAAACCTGTCCAACCCAGGGTTTTTGTAGTTTGGTGTGGTCGCATAGACGACGATGGGTTTCTTGTAGAAACGCAATGTCTGTTTTCACACTCTTAAGGTGTGACAGTACTTTTGTCCTTTTTAATAGGTCCACCAAGTCCCCTGAAGTTCCAGCTCATGAGCCTGATGGTTCATAACGTGTCTTTCTGGCCTATGTCAGTCATAGAATCAGTGCCAAAATATCAATCCTCCAAGTGCTCTGATAATGTGGTGCCTTAGCCGGGTCATCTTAGTAATAGAAAGCAAAGTAGCAACAACATATACAGTACCATCGTGAGAGTCTAAGGATAAAAAGAACACTCCTCTCCCAAAGATATATAAAAAAAGAGAAAAATCAGATGTCCTTAATGACACCTTCAAGTTCAAAAGAAACTTACATATTTGTCCTAACCTGATCTTTAACACCGATGAGCATGCAGGAACTACTTTACACAACCGATTGAGTTGATAGTTTTCTTTTTCGACTGTGAAAATGTGTACACCTCTGATATTTACCATTTGACAGCGTAAAAACCTTAGTGTATCAGTTTTCCATACTCAGCAAAAAACAATTGTGCTCTTCATAGGAAATATTAGATTAGAATTAGGAAATATTAGAATATTAGACTAATGTTTAACAGCACAGTCAAATCTGTAACAATAATAATTGAATCTTGCATATAAGGAGCTTAGTTGTAAGTTTGTAGGTAATCTCAGCAGAAAGAACGCGGCTGAGTCTTCCAGCTCCACCTGTGTACCATTTAATGATCATTTGACTTCACACAGACATCTCTTTAACAAAAATCAGCTGCGTTCTTAACAAGGGTAAATTCCAGTGAGACACCGTAGGCGTCTTTATCATGCGGGCTGAAGTGTTGAGTCCACTGAGGCTGGCTTTTGCCGCGGATCCCGTGGGATTTACTCATTTCAGCTCCAAAGACGTTACGCCGACAAGAAAATAATTTAAAAAGTCTGAGTGTAGATATGTTAAAGTTACAAATGGTCAAGGAGCAAATGCCAGGCCTGTGATCACTCTGCTGCCATTACCAGAAGTCCAATAAATCTCCAGCATATTTTTAAAGACCATTCCAATTGTTTAGCTAACTATTTATATATCTGTGTATAGCATTGCATTAGCAATTACAAACTTTACAAACTTTTCTCTCATCTTATTCTACAGAACAATGTGGATACATTTTACCCCAGCCAATTCAGAAGGAAAGGCTGTGAACAATTGCATGCATGTCTGCTGATGACAAAAGAAAATGTTAATATTTATGCTTGCATATGACACAGTTTGTCTGAATTACCCCAAATTTCCCATTAATTCCCATGGCAAGTTTCCAACTTGGCATATTTCCAAAATTCCCCAGTTTAACTTCCCATGGAAAGTTTCCAGAAATGTACCGGAATTGTTTCACCCCTTTGCAACCCTACTGCTTACTGTGCGTAAGACTTGTTTACTACAGAGTTGAAGAGTATTTGTAGCAAACCACTTTTTGGTTTTATGTATTGCTGGTACTCATTTTGTCCACAAGAGGGCAGCCTTGTATTGCTAAAATGGTTAAATAAGATAAAATCTTTAAAAACTAATAGTTCAGTTACTTTAAATGCATTGTGACTTGATTTTGTTACATAAATATATTTCATGATCTGAATGCATTATATTAAAATGTAATTCATCTGGTTTTATATGTATATTGTCCGTTTAGAAGGTTATATTTGTAATGAGCTTTATTTTGAAGAGATCGCTTACATACCTTGCTACTTCCTGGCGGTATTGTGTCTTCCGGTATAAACAAAGGAACGGTATGAGTGAGCTGACGGTAAAAGTAAAAGGTTTTAAGGCATTTACGTTTCTATGCTAAAGCTAAGCTAATGTAATTGTAATAATTGTAATTGTACTTTTTGTGTTTCTTCAGTTCTCACGTTGGTTTTCTGCAAGTTGCTTTTCATGGAGCTGGTTTATGGAGCTGTTTGTGAAAATAAAGACAGTTTTGAGAAAACCATCAGTCGGGTCCACAATCTGTAGGAGGGTATGCTACAGTGAGAACTTCACCCAGCGAGGCACCAGGGAGAACTTCGCTCATCAAGGCACCGGTGACTTCGCCCAGCAAGGGACCAGTGACAACTTTACCGCATGCATCGCCACTCTGTCTGTGAACTCCACGGTCAAACAACACAGCACGGAGCTACGCTACAGCATCGCGTGGTAAAGTGATGGCTCAAGGGACGGCAAAGACCACAAATACAGTAAAAATGGATGCCTTAAAGGAACAGATAAACAAACTACAAGCAGAAATTGAAGAAAATAGAGGATTGCTAAATCAAAAGGATGAAGAAGGCTTGTCATCGCAGGAATTAAAGAAGCTAACTGAAACCAAAAATAAAGAACTAGTTGAGCTTCAACATGAAATGAATGACACTGAGGAAATAAAAATACCACGTCATTCACCACGCAAAAGTGTACCAACAGAGAAGTTCCTTGCCTATCAAAAGGAGGAACAAAGTAAAAAAGAAAGGAGACTGCTTAGTCTTTATGAACAATGGAAAATTCAAATCAGATCAACTAAAGAATACTTAAAGCAAAACACAACAGATATGGAACTGGCTAAAATGGCAGACACTGTTGAAAACGGAAAGGATGACATCATGAAAATGTACTACGAAATAAAACAGGGTACCACCCCATCCGCTGATTTAAGACGGAAAATAGATGCCTGTGAGGCAGTCACTAAAGACATTATGAAAATAATCAATGAACGTTTATCCGGAATAGACGATGTCTTTGATGCAGAGCGTGAGAAGCGCAAACTCCGTGAGCTCCATGCTCATAACTACGCCCACTCCATTTATGGGACTGCTTCTCAGTCAGCTAATAGTCACTTCTCAGAAGCATCAGTCATGGCTGCAAAGAGGGCTGAAGCAGTCGCAGAGCTCGCTGCAAAAGAGGCTCAATGTAAATTAATGGAGGAAGAAAGAAAGCAGAAGGAAAAAATAAGGATGATGGAGTCTGAATTAGAGCGTTTGCAAGCAGAAAGGGACAGAGAAGTAGCACGTGTCAGACTGGAAAGCTACGACAGAGAAATCAGACAGGACACTGAGAATCAGCCCTTACAGCAAATGAACAGTCTGCCTACACAGCAACAAGACAGTAGATACAACAGGCAGAACCCTGCCATCCCCCCTGTGTATCACCAAAACCCCTCCATAGTCCCACCAAATCCCCCCACTGACATCTTCTCTTTAGCCCAAGCCATACAAGACAGCATAACCATTAACAGACTCCCCATGCCAATGCCCACAGCGTTTGAAGGAGACCCTATCCACTACATTGAATGGAGAGCTTCATTCACGTCACTGATAGATAAAAAAGGCATCTCATCAGCCGACAAACTTTATTATCTAAAGAAATATGTCAGTGGCCCTGCTCACAAATGTATTGAAGGCACCTTTTATCGAGACGATGACGAAGCATACAGAGATGCATGGGATAAGCTCAACCAACGCTACGGGCAGCCATTTGTAATTCAAAGGGCCTTCAGGGACAAACTGTCAAAATGGCCGAAAGTGCAAACCAAAGACGCTGAAGGGTTAAGGGCCTTCTCTGATTTCCTAAATGCCTGTCTCCAAGCCATGCCTCACGTGAGAGGTTTAGAAATCCTGAATGATTGTGAAGAGAATCAAAAGCTAACACAGAAAGTCCCAGATTGGCTAGCAGCACGCTGGAATCGTCAAGTCTCAATAGCTCTCATGGAAGGAAGAGACTTCCCCACTTTTGAAGACTTCGCCAAATTTGTGTCAGTGGAAGCGGAGATAGCATGTAACCCAATCACTTCCCTGCATGCTCTACACTCATCCAGCTCATCCTACGTCAAAAGAAACACAAATGAAACAAAGGGAAACAAAGTAAGTGTCTTCAGCACTCAAACAAATGCAAACACTGAAAACATAAGGTCAAACTATGGAAAAGAAAAGCCTCCCTGCATGTGGTGCAAAGACGACAAGCATCAACTGTCCAAGTGCTCAAAATTCAAAGAAAAATCCATTGAGGAACGACGAACATTCATAAAAGACAATAAACTGTGCTATGGATGTGTCAAACCAGGTCACAGTGCAAAGGAATGTCGTCACCGTCACACTTGTGAGCTGTGTAAAGGAAGGCATCCCACGTGTCTACATGATGAGAATTACAAAGGGCATGAGGAGAAAGACAGACCTGTAAGCTTGGAAAGAAGGAAAATTACAGCAAATGTGAACACAGCTTCAAACTGTACAAATGAAATTGTGACTGCTAGCCCACTCTGTGTCACTAAAGAGGGTCAGTCATACAGCACCTCTATGATCGTCCCTGTGTGGATCTCCTCTGCCTCCCAGCCAACCAAAGAACAGCTCGTCTACGCACTGTTGGACACCCAGAGCGACAGCACCTTCATTGAGAGAGAAGTAAGTGATGAATTACAACCAAACACTTTCCCTGTACAACTGAAACTCACTACTATGCTAGGAGAGAGCATGACAATGAAAAGTGAAAGAGTAGAAGGACTTCGTGTCAGAGGCTACAATTCAGGCATTTACATTGATCTCCCTCCTTCATACACAAAAGACTGTATCCCCATGAACCGTGATAACATACCTACCCATCAAACAGCAAAACAATGGCCTCACCTAACAGCAATCACAGATCAGATACCACCTCTCCTCAACTGTGATGTCGGACTCCTCATTGGGTATAACTGTCCGAGAGCTATAAAACCCAGACGAATGATTGATGGAGCAGACAATGAGCCCTACGCCGTCCTCACAGACTTGGGGTGGAGCATTGTGGGCTGCTCTACACCTGGCTTTAATGAAAGACAGTCAAGCTTGTGTCACAGAGTCACGGTAAAGGAACTTCCTCCAGTAACGCCGATGGATGTGATAAGCGTCCTGGAGTTAGACTTTAAGGACACAAAAGGAGATAACAAAACTGTCTCACAAGAGGACCTCATGTTCCTGAGCACACTCAAGGATGGTATAAAGAAAAATGCCCAGGGACATTACGAGATGCCTCTTCCATTTAAAAAACGGCCCTCCCTACCTGACAACAAAAGGCTAGCTGAAATCAGGCTCAGTCATCTTCAACGGAAGTTCAGCAGGGATGAAAAATACAAAAGAGACTACACAACATACATGAAGGAAATCATAGAAAGAGGTGATGTGGAAGAGGTGCCCACAGATGGAACTGAAGGTGAGCGGTGGTATATTCCACATCATGGCATATATCACCCTCAGAAGCCTGACAAACTACGCATTGTGTTTGACTGCTCGGCAAAATACTGTGGCACAAGCCTAAATGAACACCTGCTCCCAGGGCCAGACATGATCAATAACCTAACAGGTATTCTAATAAGGTTCAGACAGCATCCCATTGCTCTTCTATGTGACATAGAGAAAATGTTTCACCAATTTCATGTCCAAAAGGAAGACCGCAACTACCTCCGGTTCCTCTGGTGGAAGGATGGAGATACAACAACACAACC
This sequence comes from Diplodus puntazzo, assembly GCA_963678695.2. Lineage (NCBI taxonomy): Eukaryota > Metazoa > Chordata > Actinopteri > Spariformes > Sparidae > Diplodus > Diplodus puntazzo. The sequence continues at coordinate 37,527,814 of OZ023155.1, read as the reverse complement.
TCAGGAGTACCGCATGAAAGTACACCTCTTCGGTGCGGTGTCATCCCCCGGGTGTGCGAACTATGGACTTAAATATTTAGCCAAAGAACACAGCCACTCACACCCAGTAGGAGCACAATTTGTTGCAAAAGACTTTTATGTAGACGACGGAGTGACAAGTGCAGACAATGTGAAAAGAGCCATTCAGTTGGCACAGGAGGCAAGGGAGATATGCAGCAAAGGTGGTCTCCGTCTCCACAAATTTGTGTCAAATAACCATGCTGTATTGCAGAGCCTGCCCCCATCAGAGTGTGCAACAGAGACAAACACAAAGGACTTAACATTCAATGACACAGTGGAGCGAGCTTTAGGAATTCAATGGAGCATAAAAGAGGACAGCTTCAGATTCAACAACACCTTAAAAGACCAACCAGCCACACGGAGAGGCATATTATCTACTGTCGCTTCCATATATGACCCTCTCGGCTTTCTCGCACCATATGTCCTCAACGGAAAGAGAATCCTCCAAGAGATGTGTAACCAGGGCACTGGTTGGGATGAACCCCTGCCAGAGAGGTTAAAACCACGGTGGGAGAGTTGGCAACGTGATTTCACCAACCTACAGAAAATAAACATCACTCGCTGTTACCTACCTGCTGACTTTGGAGAAGTTGTGGAAACTGAATTACACCACTTCTCAGATGCGAGCACAAGCGGATACGGGCAATGCTCTTATCTGAGAGTCAAGAACAAGAAAGGAGAGATTCACTGCTCACTGGTGATAGGAAAGGCCCGTGTTTCTCCAACAAAAGT